>CATQJA010000568.1:0-13674 GCA_958295435.1 Mesorhabditis spiculigera
TTGGCATGAAGGGTCAGGGTATAAAGAATGGATCATTTGAACCCTCTACCAAAATTCTCATTAGATTTAATGAGAGCAATACGTAATCATCGGTGCGTTCGGTTACGTATTGCTGATGTAGAGACTCTGAAAGATTACGATACTTCTTTGCTGACGTTGAAGACCCACAACAGCAGGTGGAGCTCAAAGTTGTTGAGCTCGAATATACCCAAAACTTTGCCAGCCGTGTATGGCGGGTAGACGATGGGTTTGTAGATGGCCAGGGAGGTGTCGGTGAGCTCGGCAGCTATCTGGGAAAATGGCTGGTTGGGTTCGGCACAAAATATCTGTTGGTTTGCCTTACGCAAATTTGGTCGTTTTCCTTTTTTATGTGGTACATTTTGGCACAAAAACATTCTAAATTTCTAAAAAAACGCGCTAGCTGCCAATCTTCCCAACATAAGCCCAATTTTTGATTTTCCATGCACTTTTATATATTTTTTTTAGTTTTCAAAGAAACCGATCCAGACAAGCATTGCGTTGCGTGTCGCGACTGCGGCAAAACCGAATGGGAATCGACAGCCAGAAATCCTCTAGGCTTGCATTGCTCACTGGCTAAAGAATCTCTGTTAGTTTGCCCAAGTTTCTATTCTTCAATTCACAAAGCTCACCAACAAATTCAACTGCGCAATTTTGTATTCTTTCGTCAAATGCGCCTTTCCATTGAGTATAAAATACACAGTAAGACTGAAGGTGGATATTCCAAGGATCCAGAAACAATAATAGAGCGTGATGATCCATATTTCAGCCTGGCCCGTAGGGTAAAACAGATACATATTGTCGTTGCTAGCCATTTACAGTGGTATCTAATGTTTTGGGGATGATTTAGAAGGGGGAGGCTGAAGGCGTTGCCAGGTGTTTTTCGTAATGAAGTCTGAACAGCTGTGATCCGAGACATCAGAAAGTGCATAATGACTCGGGGTGCAACCAGTACAAATTGTATGCTGTTGTATCTTGCGTAATTAGTAATCTTTCGAAAATCCGTTTTGCTTCGAAATCGAAATCGTTTCAATTAGCATAAATATCATTAGCCACTCGGGCTAAAATGGTGTCATTTCCTTCTTGACCCTAGGTGCCATGCGGTCGCTTTGGCTTTTGACGTTGCTATGCCCGACCGTATGCCAATGTTTTCACATGGAAGACTACAAAGTATTGACCTTCCAGGGGATATTGACAGCTTCTGTTTAATTTAGCTGAATAACAACAGTGTGTGCATCACGGAGGGTTGTGTGCGAGCGGCCGCTCTTGTGGTAAGAAAATTGTCGGAATTTTTGGATTAAAGGGCTCGTGACAGCTAGGGGGGGTAAGACTCTAGTTTAACTAACTCCCCCCCCCCCCCCAGGCGCCCCTTTCGCCTGCGCCCTCTCCCCCGGGCCTACTATCTCGCATGGGGGTGGGGGGAACTAGAGTCTAGCCCAACTAGGGTATCGTCGTTTTTACCGTAATACTGCTTGTATAACCGTGCCATTTTAACTAAAAAGTTGCGAATCCTCTGATTTCTTTTTAAGATCGAAAATATGAACCCAGACGCCGACCCGTGCGAGGATTTCCACGAGTTTGCCTGCGGAAGGTTCAATAAAGTAAGTAAGGAGCTCAAAAGCTGCAATTTCACACGATATTTTTTTTAGAGGAATCAAGAGGACATCTTCCGGAAAATGCGCGCTTCCATGAAGAATCGACCGGAAGGTCGTAGGAAGTCTTAAGCCGAAGCCTAAGCCTAAGCCTAATCTAAGCCTAACTCCCGAACTCACGTCTTCTTCAGCCATTCTCGAAGAGTGGAACGCGTACGACGTCGAGCTGAAGCGGTTCGAGCCCGTCCACACGATGTACGACGGCTGCAAGCGGTTCAAGGCGATGACGGACACTACAGAGTATGATTTTGGCAATACACTTACCGGTTTTATGAAATTTTTCAGGTTATTCCGCAATTATGCGCGCGACAACTTTGGCTGGGTGCCGATGCTGAATATGGGCAAAGAAATGGTGGTTTAATGTTTTTATACCCTCAATGCTATTTTTTTCAGAAGTCCCCCGGTTTCACCTCCATCATGACGGCCTTCACCACCCAAATATACATGCCGCTTTTTGACCGGATTTATGCGGGATCCACCTCAATTCACCTCGTATTTTCGAAGCCGCAAACGCTAGTCCAACTCCTTCCAGAATTTTCCCGGTTACCTAAAGTTGGGCGCCGACATGCAAAGACTGGAAAGAGTGGTCCGGAAGGTGTTGTAGTGGCACGGAATCGCTTAACTTTATTTTTTTTCTAGTGGTGCAGTGACTCGCTGACATTTTTGGGCATTAAAACGAGCGAGGAGAGCGAGGTGGAGCAGGCCCGGATGATCCACGACCTGATCGACTTGCATACGAAGCTGGGTGATGTGGGAGTTTGTATCATTGTGGCGATTAATGATTTTGGAATTCCGGTTCTTGGGAGTTCCTCGGCATCCGCCGCTCCCCCCCCCCCATCAACACACCAGAACCGGAATTCCTATTCCATAGAGACATTTGAAAGCTTCATTTTCGTTTTTTTTTCAGATGTTCTCAGTGTACGACTTCCCGCAAAACAAAAATGAAGCAGGCGCGCCGAAGCCACAGCACACAATTTCCCAGCTCAAGTTACTCCGGGAGCTTCAGGCATTTCTTGCTCCGGTGGGGACTGGTCTTTACGTCCCTAGTAACCATCCGTACTTTAGATTGACGTCCGGAAATTGATGGCGCTCCGGCTTCGCGATAAGGAGTTGAAAGAGTTGAATGATGATACGAAGGTTACGATCACAGCCGACTCAGAGGAGAAACTCAGAGGGGTAAAGTCTATATCATACTTTTTATGGTCCTGGTTCTGGTTGGGGGTAGTATCGGAAACCCCCCCGCCGCCGCTATGACAAGTAACTTCTGTAAGAAAATATGACATTTTCAGACGATCTCTCTGCTTGCTGGCTTGAAGGAGGAGACGCTTCGAAATTTTTTCTTCCTTGAGTGGTTTCAGCAAATCCAGGATGCCGTGGAGCTGATCACGACGCAAGAGGAGTCGTGTGTCCGATGGGTGGGTTTAATTTGCTTTTTTAAAATTATAAAAATTTAAAAAAGTGACTTGAATTCAAAAACGGTGTCGAAAACGACGGTTCTTTCTTTTTTTAATAAAATGTTGTAAAGTTTTCTCGTTTCGGTACCGTAAAAACCTGTATAAAAACACTTACACTAGCTAAATTTGAAAAAATTGGTTCCTAAGAAAAGGCTTCCGCCCCAGGTTACCGCCTCCTACCGTCACCTCCTAACCCATTTCTTTGCCACCCGTCGTCGAAATCCATCCAATGACGCGTCAGCTTTGGTACTGCATCCGCTTTCACACCCGATTCCCCTAAATTTCCAGGAATTGGCCCAAAAAGTACGCGGCGGCTTCCACATGCTACTCAACAACCACGCGCAGCTAGGCGCGAAGGACCGAGAGGAAATGGAAGTCAAGGTAAATTCCATGATTAGGTTTGTTTACTTTCTCTTCAGCTCGATTCGGTGAATCTGAAGATTGGCGGTGATGCCGAGCTGCTGAACGCCACGTTTATGCAGCAATTCTATGATTGGGTACTGAACAGGGAAAATTAAGGCACAAAGGAGTGAACTTCTAGGGGGGCTACACGTCCAACAAGTCGTTCATTGACCAGGTCTTCAAGAATCAGATTGATTTGCCGTTGAAGGTATCGCTTTGTTAAACTCCTCGAAGTCGGCATTCAAAAATTGAGGAGTCCCCTCTGATGTTGGATCCGACGAGTGAGACGGCAGAATACAGACCGGAGGCTCATATTATTGGTAAAATTTTGCGCCGCTCTCTCTCTCCCTCCCTCTCTCTCTCTCTCTCTTCTCTCAATACGTTATTTCAGAACTCGGCTCCTTCTTCTTCACGTCCCCCTTCTTCGAGCACGACTGGCCGATGGAGGCGAAATTCGCTGGGCTTGGCGACGTCATCGCGCGCGAGTACGCGCATTCTATCGATGGATCCAAAGGTTTCTCTCTTTCCCTTTCTCTCTTTTTCTCTCTTTCTCTTTCTTGCTCTCTCTCTCGCTCCGATCTCAGAATCAAAAGAACCCGCTTACAGGAGGAATCCTTGACGATCGCACCAAACTGCGTATTCGCCAAGGTTGCATTACCGACCGATTTGGCCAAAAAGCGTTCCTCGACGAGAAAATGATGGTGCAAACCGAGCTTCTAAAACAGTTATCGCACCTCTTTAGATGACCAACGAGAAGGTACTCAACGAGGTGCTGTCTAGCCTCTGGGGGGTCAGGGTGGCCTTCCAGGTTTACATTCAATCAGTCGCCTTTTATCCGAATTCAGACCTACATGGATGACTGGGTAGAGCGGCAGGTTTGGGAACCACCTCGTTGGCCGGGGCTTCAAGAATACGCCCCCCACCAGCGCTTCTTTCTTGCGCAGGCTCAGGTGAGGTTTAAAGCCGAGTTTCAGGGTTGGAAAGGCATGAAAAGGGACTAAGAAAAACCAAAAATTTCAGAAATACTGTGGCCGGCGGCTGGAAATGGCCTGGGGAGAAAAGTTGGTTGAAAAGCTTTGAAGTGTCTCTCTCTCTCCCTCTCTTTCTTGCGCGCTCGCTCTCTCTCTGTCTATCTCTCTTTCTTTTTTTAAATATCTGGTGCAATTTTACTTCTATTTTTTTCAGGCCTGGCCCATTCCGAGTCAACATTGTGGGTCCTTGCCCCCCTTACCTTACCTATTCCCTTTTCAGATGTACGCCAACATCCCTCAATTCGTCCAAACCTTCAGCTGCTCGGTATACTCACGTGTTTTAATCCTTCGGTCGATTCAAAATTCTAGAAAGAGTCGAAGATGAACCTGGTCAACAGATGCTAGCCCCAGAACCGGCCGGAATCCCTCGGAATCGTCTCCTATACTCGAGTCACCACTGAATTTTGCTCGTGTTTTTTGCATTCATGGACTTCATATGAATAAACGCTTTGTGCAAAGAGGATGCGGAACATAGTCGAGCAACACAAAACACAAAACAAAATCACTGTTCGTTTTTTCAATTAACACATCGGCGGCACTATTTTCAAAGCTTTTCAAAAAGTAGGCAAATTTTGCCAAGAATTCAGAAACAAAACCTGGAGAAAAAGAGTTTTTAAAAGTGTCCGGGTATTTCTGGGAACCCTGTGCATTGTTTGCCAGCTAGTTGGCTTTTAGGGCTTGAGTGCAGTTTACCCCCCAGCCCTAACTTTTCATCCATACGTCCTATTAATGCGCCGAGTATCTCAAAATGTTTGCCGTGGTCGAATTACTATAAAAAAGTTGTTTTCTTACATCAAAAATTTTTAGAAAAATTTTTATAACAATTATAAGTCTGGGTTTTCTTTAGTTAATTTTTGCTGTTCCAAAGTGGGTTTTCGTATCTCGGCTATCTTTTGACGTCCAGAGCTGTCAATAGTACCAAAATGTAGCTCTTGCTCTGGAGAATAAGCCTACAGTACGTTTGAGCCGAAAAAAATAGCGGAAAATAAAAATATTTGAGTTTTAGACTCCTAGTACATCGAAGCATAGCGGCTTAATCTTTTCAAATTTCAAAATCTTGTAAAAATTTTTTTAGCAATTTTTGCCGCAAGAAAACAACTTTTTTATAGTAATTCGACCACGGCGAACATTTTGAGATACTCGACGCATTAATAGGACGTATGGTTGAAAAGTTAGGGCTGGGGGGGGGGGGGGCTTAGGACTGCACTCTAACCGCTTTTAGTTATTTTCCCAAAACCAGCATAAATTCTGTTAACCCGCTGTCAAATCGAAAGCATACCCAGAAATTTCTTCAATCCAAAAATAATCTGCATAGACTACACAAACGATTCCGTTCATACATATTAAAGAAATGTCGAATAACAATAAAGTGGAAAAATACCAATTAATAAGGCGATAATTTCGCAACTGCCATTCTGCATCAAGTGATCGTTGATCTTTGGCGACGTTTTCGTGCAATTACATCACGCCAATAATGAAAAGACGATAGCGCGGGGTCAGCTAGAGGCACGCAAATGGCACAAGTCACAACCTGGCCTGCCCAGGCTCCGCCCCTTTCCGCCTCACCTTTGCTCCCCCTTTATAGCGCGGGGCCGCCATGCCATTTTGGAGAGAACAGTGAACCCGCATCACGTTTTCTCCCTCCGTTTTTCACAGCCAAACTCGCCTCACCTTGCGCTGCAAAATTATTACTTGTGCCCGAAACGAGTTTTTCAGGATGCTAATTTCAGCCTACTGAGCCCTTCTGCAAAGCTTTGAAATTCTAAAAATTTTGGGTCTCTACTGCATTTTTTCCTATGAAATGAGCAATTTTGGAAGTTCAGGTTGTCCGAAAATGGCTAGACTTTACTACACCAGCCGCCCCCCACAGGCGGAAGTTCCCAAAAATTTTTGACACGTCCACTATTTTTTGGGATTTCGGGTAAACCATTCTGTAAACACCGGAAAATATGCTAGGAATTTTAATCACAGCTCAAAATCATGTAATACAAAGAATTTATAGCGAAAAACCTTTTGGAACTTCCGGCTAGGGGCGGGTTAAAATTAGATCTTACCCTCGGATAACCGGTTCCAATTGCTCTCTCCGGATTTCAAAAACCCGAGATTTTTCTTAGATTGACCAACATTTTCGCCAAAAAATACCAAGATACGGATGAAGCTCCTATCGCTGGTGTTTACAAAAATTACAATTTAAGAGTTTTTGCGGCTTTTCCGGCAGTCCAACGACAGCTGCTTCCTTTCTTTTAGTATCAAAAATTTTATTGAAAGAATATGCGTAGACCGGTTCACAAAGCAACATTTATCAAATTGGGCCAATCAAAAAATTGTTTTTTTTAGTGTTTGCACGGATTTCCGCCGTTTCCGATCAATGATGGGACCTCCTTTGGGAAGGCATCTTGCCTCTATTTACCTTGGGTGTGCTCTTGTTTTTCTTTGGGGGGAAAGAGAGCCCGGCACGACCAAATTCCTACAGAAAATCGGAATTTTCTGATCTTTTATGATCTCTAGACAAAATTCATTTGAGCAGCAGCCAAAGACTTTACAAAATTTTCTTTGATAAAATTTTTAATGGCTCGTAAGATCTAAGTTAACCAAGACTCGTCAGCCTGCCAATTTTGGTGCGAGTCTGATCCCTTAATCAGTATTTTTCTAGTCGCTTCCTTGAACGTTTTTTATCGTGGACCCCGCGTGCGCATGCGCTTATCATTCCGGGAAACGCGGGGTTTGTGCTAGATTGAAGTTATGGTCTATGCTAGACAAATTACATCACCTTACGGCGGACCAAACATTTTTTAATTGTCTCTTTCACTTAAAAAAACTTACAATCTAGAAAACGATTATATTTAGCCCAAAATGCGGTTACTTCTTCCTCTCCTATGCCTCCTCTCGACCGCTTATGCATCGAAATTAGCCATATTTATGCTAGAAGTATCGAATAGTCAGGTAATTTGCGGTCTCTTTGAGCCTTCACTTTTTCTATCTAGGTTATATTTAACAAACGGGTAGCGGAGACGCTTCTGCAAGGTAACCATTCGGTTACGTTGATCATGGTGCGACCCTATGATAAGAAGAAACCGAAGGTGGACATCGATCCAAGGATTACAGGTATGAGTATATTGTTCATTGTATTTTGTCTCTCCGCCCACCCTCTCTCGCTCTCTCGCTCTCTCTTTCTCTCGACTTTTTGTTAGTACACAGACCTACAAAGTGGCTTAACCAAAAATCTTCACCTTTTAGTGAAACACGTTGATGCTCTAGTCGAAGGAATAAAGGCTGACGACTGGGAGAAAGAGCAGGCAAAGATGATCTACCAGGATATACCGATGTGGGACTCGAGGCAGCGAAATATGATGAAGAAGATGTCGATGGCCATGACAGGCTATTGCGAAAGTACGGTTTTTCTGGTACCCTTTCGCGTCGTCCCTTAAAACCTTTCCCTGCCAACCTGGCGTTTTTCAGAGCTCGTCCAAAACAAAGAATTCCTGAAGTGGATGGCCGACGAGAAATTTGATGTCGTCTACACGCACATGTACGACTTTTGTGGCATCGGTTTGAACCACGTGATCGGGGTGAGTCGGCATTACAGACTGTTCGTAAAGCTTTAAAGCAGTAGTTGACCATCAATATTAATTAATGATAGTGATTAGAACAATAAATATTAGTCAACCGTTTGCCTTTAGGTCAAAGCTTGGGTGTGGCTGAACTCAGGCCAGATGATGGACTGGGTGGCAGACCAGATGGGAGTGCCGATCATTCCTAGCTACGTGCCGCGTAAGTTGTTGCTTTTTGTATGTGGGGCCCACTGTGCTGCAAAAAAAAATTGAGATTGATTTAGCAATGCTGATGGAATCGCACTCGGCCATGAACTTTTATGAGCGAACGAAGAGTTTTATTGGATTATGGTTGTTCCGGGCAATTTTCCCGAGGTAATGGAACTATAGGTTTTTAATTCTCAAATTCTAGGATGGTCCCGGCTGCCGAGACCGAGGTATTCCGGAAACATATCTCACCGGACTTCCCGGATTTGTATGAGCTGTCGAAGCAGGTGCGTAAAGTCGTGATATATGTTAATTCCATCGCATGAACGCTTAATTATGCCCTTTTTCAGTGCCCACTTGTGATGGTGAACTCCAATGAACTCTACGAAATGGCTCGCCCCACTCTTCACAAAATCGTCAACATCGGGGGACTTGGCATGCGATTCGAAGATGCGAAGCCGTTGGAAAAGGTATTTGGCAGTTAATTAATACCTCTTTCATATTTAGAACTTCCAAACGATCGTTGACTCTGCCAAGAAAGGAGTTGTCGTTTTCACGTTCGGTTCTGTGACCAGAATGGAGTTGATGCCCGAGGACTGGAAGGTCAGCTTTAGAAAAATTCCTTTTATTTTAATACTTTTCAGAATGGTTAGATAATAGCGTGTCGAATTTAGGCGTCCATGATGGCAGCTTTCGCCCAATTCCCCGACCACCAATTCATTCTCAGATATGAAGGGGAGGATCTGGAGCAGATCCGCCCGAAAAACGTTCACCTTAGCAAGTGGCTGCCTCAATCGGATTTGTTGAGTAGGAAAATTTAAATAGATTTTTACATATTTTTAGAGCATCCTAAAACGCGTGGTTTCATCTCGCACGGCGGCTACAACAGTGTGCAGGTAAGGGGAATCCTGGCAACTAACCGAAAAACAAATCATTGATGTTTTTGATGACATTAAAATATTTTTTAAATTAAAATAGATCAGAAGAATATTTTTAATTATATTTAATCTGCTCCGCAAAAGCCAATTACTCCGAAAACACTAAATTACGGTAGCTTACAGCAACTTTCAGGAAGCTCTAAACAGCGGCCAGCCCATTATGACAATTCCACTCTTTGGAGATCAACCTAGAAATGCCAAGATGGCCCAGCAGCTCGGTTAGTGATTTTTGAATTTTAATCCCTAATGGAAAGCAATTATAACTGAAACTTTGATGAACCTTCAAAATTACAGGTTTTGGCGTTAACGTGCGAAAAACGGGACTTTGTACCGAGACGGTCGTTGCCGCTCTGAAAGAAATGTTGGAGAATGAAAAGTGAGCTTAATTCTACCCTAAAGAATAAGTAAAACGCCGATTTGTGCGCTTAATACAACATTTAAGGTATCATCTTTTCACTAATTTTTTTAGATACAATAACGTCGCCAAACGCATCTCCGGGATGGTCAAGAAGAAGCCGATCAAGCCAGAGGAGCTGTTGCTCAAGTGGACCACGTTCCTGGCCGAATTCAAGGTGATTTTAAGCAAAAATATCTAATCTTTACCTTTAGGAATTCGAAAACCTGGTCCCCTACGGTACAAACTTGAACTGGTTCGTCTACCACTCTTTGGACGTCATCTTGTTCCTGTCTACCGTGCTCTTCCTCGTCTTTTTTCTTGCTCTACAAATGCGTCCGCTGTACAACACGGAAAGTCAAGTCATTGGTGTGCGGGAACGGGTGCTCAAAGACGACAGACAAGAAGCAAAAGAATGAATAAATATAAATAAATTTCTATTAAATTATGATATCCGGTTGTTTGTACATACAAATACATGTAAAATACGCGCTACAATACAAGGAATAAAAAAGGATATTTTTTCCTTCGAGACAGCGATACACGAGAGAACACAAGAACCCTAAAGGTATTAACAATACCTAGAAGCGAAAAAATAAAGGAGTATCAAAAACTGTCGAAAAAAGAGCAAATTCCAATTGGGTAGGGGGCGGGGCTTAGGTTTAGATTTATCTAGATGTTATCTTAGATTTAATACTGCACCTCTACTTTCTCTACCCTCCGGCCTCTTCCCTTATCAGTTCGAAGATTGCGGGGTTTGTGCTGGTCCGAATTTATGCCCTCTGCTAGCCGAATTGTTTTCCTTCTTTTCTCGACTCCATTCTGATACTTCCTTCAAGTGAAGGGTTGCCTTTCAGTCCAAAAATGCGGTTACTTCTACCTCTGCTGTGCCTTCTGTCCACCGCCTATGCATCGAAATTAGCCATCTTTATGTTGGATCTTTCCAATAGCCAGGTGGGGCTGAAAATTCCCGCAAAAAATTCGGATTAGGTTATATTTAACAAACGGGTAGCAGAGACGCTTCTGCAAGGTAACCACTCGGTTACGTTAATTATGGTGCGGCCGTTCGACAAGAAGAAGCCGAAGGTCGACATTGATCCCAGAATTACAGGTGATTTTTATTTGTGGTGTTTTTGCTTGAGATAGTATCCATTCCAGGTATTTTTCGGGGGTATAATGACGACCAGCTCGCGCAGGACCTTTAAAAAGCGTTAAAACGATTTTTTTTTTGTTCTAAAGTGTTGCCCTCCGAACGCTAGATAATTAATACATTAATTTAAACAATTGGTTTACCTATTATCTTTTTAGTACACCGCGTGGACGCCATTGTCGATGGGATGAGCGTAGATGAATGGGAGAAGGAACAAGCGCAAATGATCTACCAAGATGTCCCGATTTGGGACCCGAGGATGCGGGACATGATGAGGAAGATGACCATGGTCATGAGTGGTTATTGTGAAAGTTGGTTTTTTGATGTCTGAGCTTGTTTTTTGTCTCTCTCTCCCTCTCTCTATCTCTCTCTCACTCTCTCTCACCCCTCTCACTAATTCCTTGTTTTCAGAACTTATTGTCAACAAAGACTTCTTGAAATGGATGACCGATGAGAAATTCGACGTTGTCTACACACACATGTACGATTTCTGCGGAATCGGTCTGAACCACGCTGTTGGGGTAAGTCATCTACATTTCTAAGGCACCTTATCCGACATTTTCCAGACTTTAAAACGACAAAAGCATTTGAAAAAGGCATTTTTTTTAGGCCAAAGCCTGGGTTTGGCTAAACTCTGGCCAACTTATGGACTGGGTAGCCGACCGGATGGGCGTTCCAATCATTCCTAGCTACGTTCCGCGTAAGTTCGGGCTTTTTCTCGAATTAATAAGCATAAAAATCTCGTCTATCACCCTGTTTCAGCTATGATGATGGAGTCGCACTCGGCGATGAGCTTTGTCGAACGAACGAAGAGCTTCATCGGCATCTGGTTGTTCAGAACCATTTTCCCGAGGTTTGCCAAACTCAGTTGAAATATTTTGCAAATTCCAGACTGGTACCAGCATCCGAAACCGAAGTCTTCCGGAGGCATATCTCACCGGATTTCCCGGATCTTTGGGAGCTGTCGAAGGAGGTAAAAACTATAAAGTTTTAAAGTTATGAAAAATTAGAAAAACTATAAAAAGGGCTCGGTTTACAAGCGAAAAACGCTTTTGAATTGCTACGACTAGCCGAGTAAATAATTGAAAATGTTTCAATAAATAGCTGACTAAGAAATGTCTATTTTACAGTGTCCCTTGGTAATGGTTAACTCAAATGAGCTCTACGAAATGGCCCGCCCTACCCTTCACAAAATCGTCAACATTGGCGGTCTGGGGATGCGATTCGAGGATGCGAAACCGTTGGAAAAGGTATTTAGAAGTTAATTAATACCTCTATCATATTTAGAACTTCCAAACGATCGTCGATTCCGCGAAAAAGGGAGTTGTCGTTTTCACTTTTGGCTCGGTTACCAGGATGGAGCTGATGCCCGAGGACTGGAAGGTAAATTAACGCCGCTTTTTTAGTTAATTTTATCTATACCTTTATTCTAATTAGGATAACACTGGTTTTTAGGCCTCAATGATGGCCGCATTCTCCCAATTCCCCGACTACCAATTCATTTTGCGGTACGAGGGAGATGATATGGAGAAGTTCCGCCCGAAGAACGTCCACCTGCACAAGTGGCTGCCGCAGTCGGATTTGTTGAGTAGGAAAAATTACCGAGAATTGATGGTATTTTTAGAACACCCCAAGACTCGAGGCTTCATCTCGCACGGTGGCTATAACAGTGTGCAGGTAAGAAAAACGCGAAAAAGCAAAGTTTAACTAAATGTCTGCGAAATCAGGAAAATATTTTTAATTGGATTCAATCTGCTCCGCAAAATCGAATTACTCCGGAAACACTAAATTACGGTAGCTTATAGCAATTTTGAGGAAGCCCTCAACAGCGGTCAGCCAATTATGACAATTCCACTTTTCGGAGATCAGCCGAAAAATGCCAAAATGGCTCAGCAGCTCGGTTAGTTTTACAGTTTATTATTTTTAAATCACTTAATTTAGCAGAGAATATTATTTTGCTCGTAAACTAGTATACAGTAATTCAAAGCCAATTAAAATTTCCAGGCTTTGGCGTGAACGTCCGAAAAACGGGACTCTGCACCGAGACGGTCGTTGCCGCACTCAAGGAATTGTTGGAGAATGAAAAGTAAGCCAAATTTTACAAAAAAATCTCTCCAAGCTTTCAGCTATTTTCATCACGTTTTTAGGTACAAAAATAAATAAATGAATAAAAATAATAAATTAGGTACAACAACGTGGCCAAGCGCATCTCGGAGATGGTCAAGAAGAAGCCGATCAAGCCAGAGGAGCTGCTCCTCAAGTGGACCACGTTCCTCGCAGAATTCAAGGTAAATTCACGAAACATTTATATTTTTTTTGCATAGGAATTCGAAAATCTGGTGCCGTATGGGACCAACTTGAACTGGTTCGTCTACCACTCGTTGGACGTCATCTTGTTCCTGTCTACCGTGCTCTTCCTCGTGTTTTTCTTGCTCTACAAATGCGTCCGCTGTACAACACGAAAAGTGAAGTCATTGGTGTGCGGAAACGGCTGCTCGAAGACGACAGACAAGAAGAAAAAGAATGAATAAATAGAAATAAATTTTATTAACTTATGGAAATTGGTTATGTTACGTAAAAACGCAAATACGCAAAATACGCTCCATTAAATAAAGCAAACAGCTTTGTTCAATCTGAAAGTCCTGAATTAACTTTAGAAGGTTTCTAAAGCCTAAAAAATAGGATCTTTGGATCGTAACGTTCTAAGCGAGCTCGCATTAGGAAAGGATCCCGCGGACTGCTGACTGCCTTGTCCTTCCCCTATACTCTCCCCCCGCCACGAGCCATGGCTTCTGTGGCGCAATCGGCAGCGCGTTCGGCTGTTAACCGAAATCCCCTGTTCTCGCGGCGAGAGGCGGCTCCCCTCCCGCGTCCTTG
>CATQJA010000569.1:0-14000 GCA_958295435.1 Mesorhabditis spiculigera
GGCATTTTCGCGTGTCAGCATTTTGAATTTCAAATATCTTTGCTGACAGTGCCTTTTCTTGTCGGCATTTTCCGTTTCGACATCTTCGCCGTCGATATTTTCAATTTGTCGACGTTTTGATACAAAGGTGTTGCTGTTAGTATTTCGGTCAGCGGCGCATTTTCGAAGTCGAAATTATGGCGTGTCGGTATTTTTGTTGTCGGTATTTTAGTGTCGACTTTCTGGATGTCGGCATTTTGGTTTTCGGCATTCCTGGTTGAATTTTCCATTCATCTGAATTTTTAGAAACTCCGCCTCAACCAAAGTCTCCCAATCGACGATCGCTACCCGAAGAATACGGTAAATAGTTATGCTATTTTATTCACCTGATTAAACTTTTTAAAATTAGATACGTATTAAAATAATAAGATAGCTTAAATGAAATCATTAATTGATATATAAAAAATTTCTAGAAACACTACTTCTCGACCAAGCGGAGCGACGCCGGAAGGCGCCCAACTTGAAGGAGTTCGGTGCGAATACGGTGCGAATAAATGGAAAAGTAAATAGTGCAAAATATACACTTAAGTAATTATAATACAAAAACATAGCTAGCCTATTTTTTTAGCACCGCGCCGAGGGGCCGACGGCAAAGGCGGGGAGTCGAGCTCGGCGGGCGAGGAAGAGCAGGAGGGCGAAGAAGAAGGCTAAAAAAAACGCCCAGCGAATGCGAGGCGAGGTGAGCTAATTTAAAATTTTAAACGTTATAACCTTAAAACACATAAATAATTTAGGACGTACCCGCCCGATTCTATTTTCGGCGTATTCGGGGCCGCTAACGACGGCGGAATACCTGAAAGTTCCGCCACTTTCCACGGTTGACGGGGAATCTGGGCCGAAGAAGGGGTCCAGGGAAAAGGTGAGTGGCTGGGGCTTAGGCTTAGGTTTAGGTTTAGGTTTAGGTTTAGGCTTGGTTTGTCGCTTTTCCAAGGACTTTCCGTACAAATAACTTTTCCCAGATCCCGATCCGCCCCCTAACCCCGATCCCGGACATTGGCCGCCAAAAATCCGCCCTCGAGCACCGGATCCAGGAGCTGAACCGCGAGCTGAGCAGGATCGAGGATGTAAGCTTCATTTTCGAAGCCTTTTGACTATTTTTAAACTGATCTAACGTGCTTTTTAGCGAATTTCACGGCGCTACGACTCGTCGGAGCAGAGCCTAGGCGATCGGATCGAATATGAGGAGCAGCGGTCGTTGAAGCGGAAATATCAGGTTGGCATTCTGGCAGTGGTCTCTTGAGAAAACTGGCTGCCTGGCAGACTGGCAGAGGAAATTTGGGATGGGAAACTTTGATTGAATAGGAGGCCATCGACGAGTTGGCGGACACGACCTCGCAGCCATTCATGTTGCCCCGCCATGCAATCGATATGAAATGGAGTCCGTTAAAGTACTATGTGAAGGATGGGATAATCTACGAAAGGCTACAGGGGAGACGGTAGGCAGAGAGTTAGTGAGAGAGAGCGAGAGAGAGGGAGAGAGGGAAATTCCATTTTTCAGCGTCTCCGGCGTCTCCACCCAAGATCGTGCCATCCCAATCCTGAGCCGTGAGGGCCAATTCATAGGACCCAAACGGAAAGTGGTCTCCTCCCCGTTAATCACCGAAGTCCAATGGACACCAAATAACGCTCAGAATTACGGATATGCCCTCCAGCGCAGCTCTACCGTATTCCAGGACCCGGATGACGGGCTCCAAGAGGTGATCTCTCTTCTTTGCTTCCCTTTCTTTCTCTCTCTCTCTCTCTCTCTCTCTCACTCTCGCTATCTCTCTCACTCCCTCCTCTTCTAGCTGCTCACCGACATCGCCCCACCGCCCAGCCAGTTCTTCCAACCGCCACCGGATCCGGTATCTCCGGCGGCTACTCCTGTAGAGACTACCGTAACCCCACTACCGGAACATGTCGCCGCTACGGTGGACCAATTTCCGGAACCGGAACAGTAAGCCGCTTCGAGATCATATAGAAAAACAGAAAACGTCGTATTTCATAAATTACGAAATTTCGACGTTCAGAAATGTCGACTTTCTATAATTTCGCCATTAGCTAACTCGATGTTCAACTATTACGGATTTACAAAACTCCGAGATTATGAAGTTCCGGCAATTTTTGCACATAAACGGTTTCAGGATGTTCGCCGACCCAAGTACTGTACCCCCAGCACCACCTGAAGCCGTCGATTGGCAACGCCCGGAAGCCGATATCGACGAGCATCCGTTGGATACGGAAGATACGGTAAGAGAACAAAATCAAATTTTTGAAACGAAAAATTTAGCCGGGATTCCGTAGGCCGTTTATGAACGCGACGCACGGGCAGAATTGCTACGCGAATCGAGATGGTAAGCTGTATTTTATGAAGCTTAGGCTTAGGCTTAGCTTAGGCTTAGGTCTAGGCTTAGGCTCAGGCTCAGGCTTAGCTCTAGGCTTAAGCTTAGGCTTATGTTAGGCTTGGGCTTATGCTAGCCTTAGGCTTAGGCTTACCTTTACCCGTGTTTCCAGGCTACATGTGCTGCAGCGAGCGGCTGGAGCTGATCATGCGCAAAAGCTTCCGGAAGCTGCGACGTCGCCTAGGGTTCCACGGCTGCTCGGTGCAACTGATCGCCAACCAGATCCAAAAAGACGCCGAGGCCACGTGGGTCGTGCTTTCGAATTCGTCTTAACCTTCTCCAGATTCGGTGTCCCGTTCGAATCTGTCGTCGGCATCGACGACTTTGCCATCCGGGCCCATTTCGTGGGGGAATTGACGTGCAAAATCGAGCAGGACGGTCGATTTGTGGCTGCATATGCGACTGCGACACCGGTAGGTGATGGAGGTTTTCAGGCTTAGGCTTAGGCTTAGGTTTCGGCTTAGCTTTGGGCTTAGACTTAGGTTTAGGCTTAGGTTAGGCTTCGGCTTAGGCCTGGCTTTTTGCGGATGATGTCCAATCATTCCATTCTCAGGAAATCTTCCTCTCCAAAGCCTCGCGAAACATCGCCTACGAAGCGAAACCCCGCGTGAGGCCGGCGCAAAACATCTCCGAAGCTGAGCTGCTCGAGACCGAGCGGAACATTCAGACCATTGCCGACCTCCTTCAGGGCGTCGACCAGAGGACTACCATGTAAATTTCGGGGTTACGATATACGATGACGATTTTAAGATTTCATTTTTCGACGTTTGATCACCAGTGAAATTGTGATCCCCGGTCTCTTTTAGTCTCATCCCGGAAGTGACAACCACAAGCCCACCCTCAGAAACCACCGTAACTACCGAGAATCCGATAATTCCGGCGTTGAAGAAATTTTTCGACGCCGTGACGACGCCACGCTACGCCACGGACCAGCAACTGTTCCCCTTTTATAAAAGAAAGCAGAAGGGCGTTCGAACCATGGTTGTCGACGAGCCGATACTGATTTCCGGGGACTTTCCCAGGTTACTGTAGTTTTAACTGCTTTTTAGTAAATTGTCTATCTATCGTTTACTTTTTTAGACGTATTGTGAGTTATATGGATGTATTTTGTCAACTGTCGCTTTCTAAATCCCGCCAACTCATTCCCACGCTTGAACTTTGAACTTTATTGAATTCCTTGGCTTTCACGGGTGATAATTAGGTGCATTTTATTCATTTAAAGGAATAAATTAAGAATAAATGCGTATTTATAAACCCTTGGCCGGCTGTGCGTCGCGGCCGCGTTGCGGCACTGGGGACAGAATTACATTGCGTGTACGCGGCTTTGTCTCTTTCTTTCTTTCATTTTTGTGTATTTCGCTTTGCCAAATATACGTTTATCCTTAAAGCTTTAATAAATTTAGTTAATAGACTAAAAAACGCCATTGCTGCTGTGAGATCGGCACACGCTGACGGGGGGATTGGGCTGATTTGGTCCCGTTTTCGGCAAAACAAGTGAAGTCAAAGCAAAAAGAGACGAAAATAAAGATTTGGCACTTGCAGATCACATTCCGGGGTCGATGATGATTTTGTATTAAAGCCAAGTGATGGGATTTGTAAAGCATGTTCGTAAAGGCTTGTAGGATAATAGATAAAAAGCAAGGTGAAAAAATGTAGACAATGATAAAACGTTTAGTCTTCCTTCTTCGTTTGTTGTTTCGTTTTTGTGAGTCGTTTCCGGCGCTGAAATGGCGTGTTTTATCTTTTTCTTATCCCCTTATTGAGTTATAAACTTTAACCTGAATTCCTATCTATTAGTAAACATTTCATTAAACCCACGACTTCCTGCTCCTCGGCCTCGTCCTCGCTGTCGGAGCGCACATCGGCCGCCTCACCCTCTTGTATCGTCCGCACGACGATCTGAAAGGTGTTTTAGGGTTATAACCGGTTCTTTTTCATTACCCTGAACTAACTTTTTTTTCTGTAAGTCCAGAAATTTTTAGTAACGTAACAGTAAGGGTTTTAATAGTGCTTTTAGCAAATTTTAACTATATTTTAAGTCGAAAGACCAACAACAAATACCTTAGAAAGAATGTTTAGTAGAAATTGTAGTGGAAAACCCCAATTTTTGGCATTTCTAATCGAAAGTTGTAGTTTTTACGTTTCACCATAGTAAAAAAACAGTTGATAAATCAACAACAACATCTGCATTTCCTCTATTTATAACAGAAAAATCGGAACCTTGGAAAAAGTTTTTTGATTGGATCCTCGGTTTCTGCCTTTTATTTGGGTTTTGGCTTTGTTTCACACCCTTTTTACACCCACTTTTCCAATGATGTACGTCCAGAAGATGTGCAGCAGGAAGAGGGCGACCAACATGATGATGATCAACCGCGGCACGTAGGGAACCTAAAAACCGGTCTATTTTCAAAAATTAGGTTCTTAGGAAAGTTCGCCTCTCCCCCGATGTTGCAAAAGATCCCAAAATTTCCATACCTGCAACGGGTTGAAGATTTGATAATCGGGCTGTATCAAGTCGGCCGCGTCAAAAAAGGCCGACCGGATGACGATGAGTGGATAGTAGGTGAGGCGCGTCAGGATCCAACGAAATCGCTTTTGTTAATTTTAAGAATATGAAAATTACCTGGACATGAACAACACGAAGCACACGTTGGTCAACATCTTATGCTTTCCGGCGTAGCGTACAAGCTTGCCGCCCTCGAGGAACACGTCGGCAATGTCGTGCGAGACGAGCACCAGGGTTCCTACCTAAAAAAACGGGCTTCTACGTCAAAATGGATGAAGCTTATATTCTTAGGGTAAGAAACCATAGCAAACGAACCCGAACAAAATTGATGGCCCACGAGGCGGAGAGAAGACCGAGCGTCACGACGTGGTGAAAGATCAACTGCCAAAAGTCTGAGCGACGCACGTCGAAAAATGCGCCGAGAAGGAGGGAGTAGTAGAATGTCGCCTCCAACGTGTAGTACCACCTATAAAAAGCTACTTTTTCTTTAGGATCCTTTTTGTAATATCAAAAGAAGAACGGTTAAACCGTTTTTTACCATTCCTAGCGTAAAAACTGTACAAATTTTGTTTAAAAATCACAAAAAATATCGAATTTTCAACAAAGATGCCGAACTTTAAACCTTTTAGAGGATTTTTGGGTAGCCTTCCGTTTAACATGCTAAATTTTAGTAAAAACTATTAAAATACTTACTATTAAATTACTAGGCACCTCTTGGTTTTTGACAACAAATTCGCTCCCCCCCCCCCCGATAATTCATAAGCACCGTTTTCTCTTTTTTTTTTCTCAAAAAAGGCGGAAAAACGTCGACCTGGTCAAACCGCTAATCAGGACCACGCTCGCGCTTTTGCAATCTTCTGATTTTTGGCCATATCATGATTTTAATGCCCGTTGCAACAATCTTTATAACCACGAATTGCCCCTCCTCCAGCCCAAAGACCAAAAACGCACCAAACCGATCGCGGGATCTCGTGAAACGGGTACCCGATCCAACATTCTTTCACGTCCCACAGCCACGGCTTATCCTAGACGAGCAAAAATTAGATTTCAACAACATGAATGTACCCATAAAACGAAGATGCCGTAGATCCAGGCGGCCGTGTAGAAGCTGAAGCGCCAAAAACACTCCAGCACACGCTTTTGTCGAGTGTTTCTGCAAAATTCACGATAACTTGCGTTATAATAGTGCTTTATTACAATTGAACCATATTTTAAATACAAAAAATAAAAAGCCCGACATCTATTAAGTGAATTTTGGTTTCTAATTATGTGATTTTAGGTAAAAAGGTAAATTTTTGGTCGAAAAATCGATATTTTTCTATTTAAACCAAAATTTCTAAGTTCTTACGTTTAGAAATAGTAAAATCAGTTTAGTATTTAATGCATAGAAATTGGATACTTAGAAAAACGTCGTCCCCTCCCCCGATAATGCGAAAGAACCTTATGCTGTCCTGAAATTATGATTTTTGAAGTAATTACTGTTCCAAGCACCGATTTTCGCAACTCTGAGTTTTCGAAGTAATGACTTTTCCCCAATAAAAAATATTTTAACTTGGTCTTGAAATTCTCGACATTTTTGGCGCTGTATTTCGCCAGACCGGAAAGAGCACGACATCTCATCCTCCTATGACTCAACCCCGATGACAAATATGGTTTCGCTGGCGGGCTTTGTGCGCTTTTTACGGGCCAACGCTAGAGATCAGAATGTTGGACACAATTTTTGGGGTGCCCCGGGCGTTTTTGTGATTTCGGGAAGACATAAAAACAGAGACGCGCCAGCACGCAACCAGAAAATGACAGGCAAGTCAGAACTCCTCTTCACGCTCCATTTTAAGTGCGGGAAACGTGGAAAAAAATCATTTTTTGCAATTTTGGAGACTTTAGAAGTCAATGAGCAAATCCTTTAACGTTTAAAATATTAGAATTATACCTCGCGAAACCGCCAAAAATGTGTTGCGTCGAATTGGCGAGCCAGGGGCCCTTGTTGTAGCCGAAGAGGTGGCTCAGCGGGATACCTAAAAAGAAGGTTTTTGAGGTTTCTAAAAGGGAAATTTGCTTTTTAATTGGCTTCAGCATGCCTAATAATAAAAACTAGTAAATTCGGGATTAGCGGGCGGAGCCCGCTAATTTGTGCTGTTTCTAAAGCGTTTCCGATGAAAAAGCCGCTTTCAAAAAATTTAAAATAAAAAACGTTTCTTGAAGTTTTCTGGAGGTTTTTAGACATTTGCCTAACATCCCAAGTTCTATTCTTCGAGCGCAACAGGTACGGGTTTAGTGGAGCGTCGCGTTTTTCGGAGACTCGGCTCCAAGAGGTACCCCGTACGCATATACCCTGTGCGCTCATTGCTTTTCTCGGATTTGTTCTCTTTTTTTGTGCATGTGATCTTCGTTATTTTCTAAGCATTGTGTGTTCAGTGGAGCATCGCGTAGCCTACGAGAGGCTACACCGTACGCCTCTACCCTGTGCGCTTAATGCATTTTCTTGATTTGTCCGTTTTTGACATGCGTTTTGGCCGGTTCGGCTCGTATTTACAGTTTAGCCCTTGTTTTCACCCACCAACAAGACCCTCCCACAAAATGCGGAACAGCACACAGGGCATTGCATAATATAGGGGATAGAGAAGGTCGGCGGCGTTGGCCGGCACGCCCGCCCAAGTGACGTTACGCGGCAGCCATAGTGCTGCGTCGAATAACGCGGCCATCTAGCAAAATGAATCGCATAAATCAATGAAATCTGGTGGGGTTGGACACAGAAAAGTAACGGACGAAATATTGGAGGACAATCACAAATTGTGCGCTAACAATCTAGATAATAAGTCGTTTTCGAAAATCTAAAAAACTCCTTAAATTCGAAATTGTGCTCAAAAAATTCCATTTTTGTATTTTTAATAAAAATTTGTACCTTTGGTTCTTTAGGATTCCCGGGGGGGGAAAGTATTCCGGGGAAACCAATTTTTTTCCTGGTGGTCCCGGTTGACCTAGTAATCAAATATAAAGTGTTTTCGAATTGTTTTTAGTAAGTTTTAACTATATTTAAAGCAGAATAACTTTCAGAAAAATTTAGAAAAATGTTTGAAAAAGTCGAAAATTTGGTCATTTTGGGTCTATTTTTCGACCTAATTTTTAATTTTTTACATTTTTTTGGTTAAAATGTGTGTAGTTTTTATGCACAGGGATAGTTAAAAACAATTTAGAAACGCATCCGCAATTTATACAAAAATCTAGGCTTTCGCCGAAAAAAATTTGTTTTCCCCCCCCGGGAATACTTTCCCCCCGGGAATCCTAAAGAACCGTACCTTTTTTTGGGTTGAGAAATAGTAAAAAAAGGCTTCGGAATAATATTCATTTGGATACTAAAGAAAAAAGTTAAAGTTAAAGTTGAGTTAAGTTAAAAGTTGAAAGTTGATTTGCCCGCTGATACCCCCCCCGATAATGCAAAAGAACCGTGGCTTGAAAGCACACTAATCTACCTGAATTGTAGATTAGGTATCGACAGCTACGCGTCACGCCAATGCACGCATATCCCCTAGGTATCCACCCCAGCTTATAGGTGTACCTAGGAGCGTCGTGTGGCTTTTGGCATACCGTCTAAAGGGAGATTTTTGAAGCTTCCAAAACCCTTTAGAATGTTGACATTTGGAAAGACAGGATCGCTAATTCGGTCCCGAATGCAGCAAGTTTTTGTTTTGGTTGTACAGAAAATAATTTTGAATGCAAATCCAGCGGTCTGAAAGCGTCGAAAAGCTAGCGTGAATGCTGGTCGCTGAGCATGTAACTTGCGGCTTTTCACGCCCCGGGTCCAGCTGTGATAACAACGAGAGAGAGAAAGAGAGAGAGAGAGAGAGAGAGAGAGAGAGAGAGCGAGAGAGCGAGAGAGTGCGATAGATAACGGCACAGGCTGGAGTTGGCCTCGATCGCTTTAATAGTCGCCGCGCTCGCCTTGGCCATCTACCAAAACTTAACGAGCCGGGAAATGGACTGAAACCGCAAGCCAGAAATTCCCATGAATTGCTATTTAAAGTCGAGCATTTAAGGGGGCGTTATAATTCTGATGAATCAAAGGAGGCTTAACGGCAGAATCATCGGCTTATGAAACTCGTGATACGTATTTTTCTTCTTCTTCTTCTTGACTATCGACGTTGAGTCAGAACTTGAGCTTGAACTTGAACATGCTCGAAAAAAGCTAGAAAAATCTAAAATTTATCCGGTTTTGGTTTGCCGGAGAAGCGTAGTAAAAGCATTGACTGTTATACCAATTGAAAACGCCAAAAAAAGTAAATTATTTATGATTTTTCCACAAAAATAGCTTAGTTTTCTTGATTCTTTCTTTCAATTTGTCCTTTGCGGTAAGTTTTATTAGCCACTACGTTCATTTCAAAACATTACACGTTCTTTTTAAGTATAAAAGTACCAAAAAATTGAAATGATTTTTCGTACGCTAAAAAATGATTAAGTTGAAATTTAAATTAAATTAAATTAGGTTACAAATGACATTTTGCTTTGCCTAAAAATGACTCGTTTTCAGAATTCGGAAAGTAAAAAGACTACTATAAAAATAATAATAAATGCTGAAGTCAGATAAATTAATCTAGAACCGGAATTTCGACAAATGAGTAAATTTTTAAGTGAACCTAAAATAAGCTAATTTACAATAAACTAAAATCGAGAAACATATCGCGTACAGTCATGCATCAATAACATCCCTGAATTGAGCCGGAAAGTCGGAAAATTCGGTTCGCCTGGAGGCAGCCATTTGGCTCGAGGTTAGTGGGCCAGTCGGGGGGTAGAATGGGCGGATGGGGATAATTATGCGAAGCGCACTGGTCAGCGCGTTGGCCGAAAATTGGTGTGTCTGTGTACTGGAGGGTTTCTAAGGGGGAAGCGGGGAAAGGTGGGTCGTGTGTCGAGCCCTCATCTCCGCCCCGGCGAGAGAAGGTGGCCCAGGTGAAAGAGAGAGAGAGAGAGAGAGAGAGAGAGAGAGTGAGAGAGAAATAGACAGAAGCCCTGTGCGCACGCTGGCCCCACCGACCCAACACACCAATCCGGGATTCGTTAGGGCCCCCGGGTTGGCCACGTGGTAACAATTTTTGTGTTTGGGTTTTGGATTTTTAAAGGGGCGAGCAAGGCCGAGAATGTATTTTTTATAGTGAATTTAAATTCGTGATTCTGATTTTCAAGAATCCTAGTCAAAAAATCCAAAGCCATGCCGTGCCTAACCCTTTAATGCTAAAAAAACCCAAAAAATTGAAGCCACAAGAGTACTCAATGATACGTCAATACTCACCGACACAAGCCTCCCAAAACAACCGAAACAACAGCATCGGAAAAGCCCAGTAGAGCGTGCGAAAAATATCGAGGACACTGTAATCGCCGGCATCCTGGAAATAGAGCACTCGACAATACAGCATTTTCGGTTAAGAATTTTATTCGATTTTCCGAACCCGCGGCACGCGACGTGCATGCTGACGCAAGGAGTCTCTGTGCCTCACGTGGCGCGGACGAGAAAAATTTGATAGTCGTGCCTTGCTCGTCCCTTTAAACGGTGCGCATCAAAAATTTTGCATTAGAATTTGCGAGTGCTACAATTTCCGTTTAAAGGGATCGGAAAGACACGATTTTGGATTTTTTTTGCTATGGATTCCTGCTGGATTCCATGTCCACGACGCGCCGCGGAACGCAACGCGCACGCCGCCGCCGGCAAAGGACTGTATTTCATTACGCAACGAAAAGTAGCGTAGCTGATCCATAAAAAATCCATAACCACGCCTTGTCTGTTCCTTTAGAAGGCATTCTCTCTTATGATGTGATACCATGACCAGGTAAATCTAAAACCGCTTGCTCACTTCGTACTGCGCCCACGTCATATTCTCCTTGATCCAGTAGCGCGCGTTCAGCACGTCCATCCCTGAGGAATTAATAGAAGATTAAGGGGTTGTAAAAAGTAGCAAAAATGAATGGGGAATACCAACAGCTTGCAGGAATTATTTTAATTCCTCGAAAAAAATCCATTTTAGGGAACTGTTGGGGGCGCAGAGGATTGTGTTGCCGGGACCATTCAAAGGAATGGGAGTGCACCCCCCGAGCCCATGTTCAAATATCCGAAAGCAAATATTTTACCAATATTCTCGCCCCCCGCAAAAATAGCGCAAAAATTGGGAGAGAGAGAGAGAGAGAGAGAGAAAGAGCAGACATAGAGAAGGTTAAAGACTGCTTTTTTTCTAGCCTCGCTAGAGCTATTTAGTGTATTTCCGTTATCGTTAGTTTTTTAAACCTAGGCAAGCCTGATATCAGGCGTGAAAATCCGACGAGCCCAGCTTTCAAAGAAGACTAGAAAGGGGCAGGCAGGCAACGTTCCAACGGTTTACCCAGGAGCTGACCAACACCACCACCGCCTACGACCATACCACGTTGAAAGCACGGCATCCCGTCCGATCTGCCAAGTTAAAGGTACACTAAAATCTCGTTCAAAAAGTTCGGTTGCGGTAGGAAATTTGGGCTCTCTGCCGCAACCAACCCAGCCCCTTCTTATCGCCTCCCCTCTTCAGCCTTCCCGTCTCTCCCTTGGTCTAGTAGTCCAGGGCGCTGCCCCAAGCTGGCGGTCAGGGTTCGGTTTTGCTCGGCGGCGAGCGCCTACCGTAACCCTGTTTGCTATCCCGCGGACGGTTACCGGCCGGTAACCAAACCAACGAGACCTTAGTGTACCTTTAAGCAACGTTGGGCTCGGTTAGTACTTGGATTGGAGACGGCTTGGGAATCGCGAGTGTCGTAGGCTTTTTGCTTTTGCTGTTTGTTCGGAACCTTTGTTTAGTTTTTCGTGTTTTTGCGCAAACCGAAGTATGGAGCAAATTTTCTGATGTTCCTTATCGTTTTTACTCAGGGGACTACAGGACTATGGATGCCGTGAAAACTAGCGAATCTCCAAATTCCGGATGCCCAAAAATTCGACTTTGGCCTAGAAAGAGTACGTTTTTCCTGAAATGTTTGGCTCTTCGCTGCGTAAATCCCCCTATTTTTCCGCAGTTACCCTTTAGTTTCGATGCCGGATATGCTAATTTTTGGCTTCTTAACACCTTTAAGCTGTTGTTCAGTTCTGTGGCACCCTTACAGAAAACTATTCCAATAGTGATATTCAATAGCGGTAATGTTTCTCGATCGATTTCCTCCCCCAAAAAAATTCGGAGTCCTTTAATGTTCTCGTTTAAGGTTTCCGCCCAACTTCCCGCCCCGATATCACTCGTCAGCTGTCTTGCCCATAATCGGAGGCTGTACTCTGCTCTTGGCAGACTCACCCGCATATGGGACCATCTTATCGATTCTGCAGCAGTCGAGTTGAACCGGGGCGCATTGCCCGATTTGATTGATAGTAAGTAGCTGCCCCGTAATTGACCAACTATCGCCCACCCGGAATCGGTGCCCAATATGGTGATGGAGAAGGCGCTATTCGTAATCCAGAACTGGGAGCTGATCGGCAACTATTTGCTAGCGAAATATAAGGATCATCACTGGCTTCTGGCCACGCTGAAGGGGCTGAGGAATGGCATTGTGTAGGTTTTTCGGGCCAAGAAAATCGGTTCCGCCTACAGATTCAGTATTGTTCGCTAAAAAGTGGTGATCTGAAATGCCGTACGGTTCGGATGGATGTAGTAATGCAAAAATCAGGATATTTGTTGCCCTAAAATAACTTATTCGCCTTTAAAAATAGACGTAATGCTACCATCAACTACTAATTTACAGTCCAATAACCTCTAGTTTAACTTAATTTTTATTCTTGTTTTATTTACCTTTTTGGCAAAAGTTTAGTAAAACTACTGGTACTGCCATGAAAGGAACGAATTTATGATTTGTCCTATAAATTCATTAAAATCGAAAAATATCATTAAAAAGATACATTCAGTAAAAGAAATGAATACGTCAAAAATCTCTCTTGTAACTTAAAGAATTAAAAAAAATAAAATTAACATCCCAAATCCTAAAAATCTAATTTCAGCTACGGTTGTAAAGTCCGATTGCCGCATGCCCTCGTCATGAGTATTTCTATTCCAGGAGGGCACGTGAGTACACTAAATCCCACGAAAACCCATACCCCAGTATCTCCAAAAACACAAACCATCCTCCGGCTGACCCGAACCCATGCCACAAATCTCGCTAAATTCGTTTGCAGCTACAAGCTGTGCACTGGGTTTCTGGAGCAGTTCAGCGGTAAGCTGCCCTAGAAGCGAAAGACCCTGTCTTTTTCTTTCTAGGCAAGAAATCGGAGTAGCACTCGTTCGTGTCGGCGTTCGTGATGGGCTACTACGTGTTCGGGGAGAACAACGCTGTCAATATGCAGGTAGAATGCCCCAAAAATGCTCAATTTTGACTTCACAGATTAATCTTTACTTGCTTTCACGAGTCGCTGTCGGTTTGGCGAAACTGGCGGCTCAGAAGGAGGGTGATTCAACAACCTCGTAAGTGTTTTGGCAAAGAAAAAGGCTTTGAAAAATTAAATACCAAATCATGCAAAAAAATCACTCTTACAATTGTTAGAGCGTCCGATTTTCCCGTGGTTCGCGGCAACAGTTTGGGGTCTGGTCCTTGGCTATTCGAGCACCATAAGGTCAGTTAAAGTTGTTTCTCGACTTTGGGCAAGATGGCCATAATATAAAAATTCTACCATTCTAGGATACCCTCCAAATGTCCCACAAAATCTATGACCCACCTCTACCACGAAAGCGAAATTTGGACGGGAATCCGCGATTTCTTACTCCGGAATTCCGATCGAGCAATCTGATGATGACCCTGCACTGAATACAACAATTCTCCTCTTCCATCTAACAATACACAACAGAGACGGGGACAATGGGACAAAGATAATACGAACAAACGGTGCACACCACGGGACAGCGGACATGGTGTCTTTCTTACTTGAAAGTCGTAAAAATCAATCTCTTTATCTCGTATGTGTTTCTCAGATAAACTCTTTTAATAGACACGGGGATTATCAAATCGTTGCTGGCCGAGATACCGTAGCGGGAAGGGCCGGGGCTGGACGGAATCGTTACTAAAGGGATTGTGCCGTGTTTCGGGCTGTTTTT